>JACXGJ010000116.1:155037-177585 GCA_016801105.1 Esox niger | reverse complement strand
TATATATATATATATATATATATATATATATATATATATATATATATATATATATATATATATATATATATATATATACACACACACATCTGTTTAACTATATGTGTGTGTGTATACATATACACACACACCGAATAAAAAGCATTAGAAGCTCTTCTACAGGTGTCCAAATGGGCAGTTGGACAATACTTCCTGTAATTTAGGAAGAATACAAAATCATACAAATTTTGATTTTATTATACACATGGGATGGCCCATAGAATCTAAGTCTTTTTTGTGATCATTATAATTAGTTCCCCATTGTTGAAATCCATTCGTATTCTTAGCTCTCAGCGGATGCTGCACTGTGCTTTGATAGACAAAGTGGTTTCCATGGAGATGCTAATATAGGCTCTACTAGCATAAATAGTGATTTCACATCTGAAAGTGATTCTCCTCCAGCCCATGTCTGGGTTGTATCATTGTAGAAAGAATAAACTAGTGGCATTACATTTAACAACACAAATAAAAACAAGAACATCAATTTGAGGCAATCGCCAAATCTGAGAATAATTAAGATACATTTATTATTATTAACATTTTCATTATGATTTTTTATGCATTTAAATCCACTGTATAGTATGAAGGACTATACTGTAGGTTTTTCTTTGACAGTACAGTGCCAAATCCATCTGGACAGTGTAACTGCTGGGTCAATACTGCAAAAGTCATTGTCAACCAACCACACAGACCAAGCAGTACAACATTTTTACTGCTATGGTTTTTTTCATGAATTGTAGCTTACAGTAGACTTCAGAAATGTGGAGTAGGGAATTAAGTTCACTCATATGTATAAATGTTCACTGGATCAGTGACGGTGACGACAGAACAACTATTAATAGTTTAAAGGGAAATAAATTAATGTTCCTGTATCTTGTCTAATCATTATTGCCTCCATTCAGCAGATTTATTGCAGTAAGGATTTTTATCCATGTCACCAAGAAGTGACATTGTCTTGACACAGTAAATAGGCATGACATCATGTGCAACACAGTGGTTAACACAGTGGCTAACACAGTGGCTAACACAAGCTGACTACACTACTTTAGGGCTTACAGAAGCGAAAGCCAGAGTGCCGCGTTCTGTTGTGGCGTGCACTCCTTTGTCTCATCCAGTGTTGCGCTCCATCCAACTAAGCGCGGCTAGGTTAGGCATACACCATGGTGCACACTGGGCAAAATAATGCAGCAGAAGCCCTGCTTGCAATGCCCCTCCCCGGGCAGGATTCATCGGGCGCATACGGTACATGCACTGTACAAATCAACTGTGGTCTTTATGGACTGCATACACTTCCCACCGTGGCACGGTCACACCAGGACCGGAACAGAACCCCCCCCCGCAAATCACTGCACACACAGGTGACACACACACACGCCTCGCACTGCGGCTGGGCTATAGAGAGAGTCTCAACGAAAGCTCCCGTCCCGAGTGACACCAAGAAGCCCAACGCCTCCGTAGCAAGCGATGACACATCCCTCAGCCCTGTAACAGAATGCATAACGGTGCGCCGTGTCACCACCGAACGAAGCCACTGACCTGCGTCCACTGGCGTGTTTCCGGCTCTTCTGACCCCGCCCCCCCCCTCACAGTGACACTTGAGAGGAGAATCTAAATGAAGCACCAAACGGAGGCGCAAAATGATAAATGAAAGGCTCCCATTTTGCTTTAGTCCATTGACTTCCTGCGACCCTAGTGCTCGTGGGGGGAGGGCTGGGGGGGGGGCAGAGAGCCGGACGGGAGGGAGGGAGACGCGTAGACTTGTAAATTTCCAAGCCTCCCCCGACTGCTATAGCCGGTACCATATGCTTTATTGTTAAATGACGATAGGCGCTCACTCTTCAAACCTCACTCTCCTTCCTCCCCCCTTCTCTCTCTCGGTTTCTCTAATTCACCCAAGCCACACAAAGACTCATTAGCTGCTGCCGACTGAAAGGCTGGAGCCTGACTGGAGCGGAGGGAGGCAGCCTGCGAGATCACATGGGTGGGATGTCTGAGAGAGAGAGAGAGAGAGAGAGAGAGAGTCAGTCGTGCCTGTGCTCCTGCTGTCTGCAGATATTTTTACCAGCATGAGCCAGAGAGGGAGGGAGTTAGAGAGATGGGGGGGGGCAGAGAGAGGAAAAGAGACATTCAATTTCAGACAGCACAATAACCCAGTCAGATTAATGGGCACAAGGATTAAAACCACAGGAGAAACTATTGCCTGGTTCATAACATGAAATTGTGAAGCAAAACCTCCAAGAATTGACAGATACAGCTTGAAGGCATTGTGCTGCTGTTCTAAAAGTTCTCAAACCATGGACAAATTGACATATACCTGCATAGAATGATCACATATAATTATCATTCAAGTTAATAATAATACCAAACTAAACCAAAGGAATCTCACATCCCAATGAATACTACAGCATAGAGGAGCCAATCTATGTAAATAGTTGTCCCATACCAGTGAAGTGATTAGAAACACTTCCCATCACAGGATGTCATAGCGAGTGTAAGTGAGGCCACGGCCTGTTGAATCAAAGAGACATGATAATTCGCACACTCAATT
Source organism: Esox niger (assembly GCA_016801105.1). Lineage (NCBI taxonomy): Eukaryota > Metazoa > Chordata > Actinopteri > Esociformes > Esocidae > Esox > Esox niger. The sequence goes on along the minus strand of JACXGJ010000116.1, from coordinate 174,998 downwards.
GGAGAATGAATCAACATTAGATGCCCTGCACATCCTCCTACAGTTTTGGTTTAATCGACTGCCTTCTGACTGCCTTCTTTTGGCTTAGTCTACTGCCTCCCTGCCAGCAGGGAAATAGAAGCAAAGCCGGAGCAGTGTCTGTCAGGAGCCTAGTAAAAGAACTATTGTGGCTGACTGCGTACAGAGGCAGAGTTACAACAAACCATACAGGACCGGAGTTACAACCAATGTCAGTAAATGCGCATCACACACACAAACAAATTCTATTCACTCCTCTGCTGACAAAATGGGTATTTCAAGATGTGTAACACATTCTGAAGGAGCATAACACACATTGCATACTGTATAAATCCCCAGTGCATTTAACAATCCCTATTTATAGTGGGCGGCCAGTGTTTGAAGCATGTTTTTTTCAGCACTGTGCCATGTTATGTGTGACGGGAATAGAATTACATTGTTTTATTGATGAGCCATTAAAACACAACTGTCATCCCTCTTAGGCTGTGGCAGCAGTCTACTGCTCCAGTGTCCTCAGTGAACCTGATGAACCTCCACAAAGCCTCTGCCCTCCTACTGCCCTTTCCCCTCCTCCCTCCCAGGTCTTATCCTCTGCTATGCTGTGACAAGAAGCCTAAATCAAGTCCTGGCACAGGATGAACTCACAGCCAGACCATTACAGCATCTACAGTGCGCTAGGGAACTTCTGAACTACAGCTCTTCCATATGAACCGTTTAAGGGGGTTACAATGCTTGAGTAATTTGGCACACAGCGTCGGAAAATTCCTCTGTTGACACCAAGCTTCAGCGGATCCATTTATGTAATTTGTTACCATTTGTTATTACACGTCATATATGACGCTGTGAATGTTCTGAAGGAGGTTTTCATACATAGAGTATGCAGCTTGGGTCAAAGTCAATCTGTTTTAATGTCATCTGCCAGCTTTGGCGTAAGTAATTAAAATACAGAACGCAGGCCACTGTGAACACTGTGCACAAGCCCAAAGGTTATTCATATTGATAGTGATCTGTAGCTCCAGAACACCAGATTAGGAGTAAATCATTTTTAGCTGGACAGTTAGTGTCAGGAGGCATGCATGCTTAATGTCATTACATCAGCAGCGTTCAAATAACACAGGATAGGTCAATGACAACAAGTTAGGGCCAAACGTATGCTGTGTTGTTGAGTTGTCAAAACATAAAAAAACATTTATAAAGTGTAAATAGTGGGAAGAAATTCCATACTGCTACCATAAAAAGGAAATAGGCTGATATCTTTCAGGTATTTCTTTCAAATATTGAAATGTTTTATACATTGGTACACAGCTCCGGAAAAGAAATGATGAGACCATGTCACCTTTTGCTTTCCTTTCCAAAAACATTAAGAAGGAAGATTCTGAGTGAGGAACAGACACGTTCAATTTGCAGTGGTCTCTTAATTTTAACCCTTCTGTTCCTCGCTCAAAACCTTCCTTTTCGACTTTTTTGGAAAGGAAAGAAAAGGGTGAGGTGGTCTCATCAGTTTTTCCAGAGCTGTATATCAAGAATTTGCCAGTGAAATAAAATCACGCTGCTTGAACTTTCTTTCAAAAAAGTTCAAGTATATTTTGAGAATAAAGTCGAAACATTAAATAAAACTTGATTTCCACGCAATTAGAGAATACAATGCCCCCCCCCCCAGTTAGAGGTTCAGTAGCCTACCCTGGGACGCAAGTCACTTTTAGGCTGCATTTATGTTCCTGGAAGATTGTCGCTGCGTAGTCCTGAAACGCCGGTTATTAAATGAATTTATTGTATTGTATGAAATATAAGGTCATCCAATCTATGCAATTCATTCAGAAACCCAAATAATAACTGAATATTTTATTTACTAGCCTTCAAGATAGAGGCAGAGCTTTAATGGTGTGATGGGTGCAAAGCACCCACTACAGCCATTCACAGGGGCCCCCAATAAGTTTATCTTATGGTTGAAAAAATAATAGCAAGCAGAATAAAGTACAATTATGATTCATTTCTGACAGTGGGAGGGTAGCCAGCATTGCCAGATCTACCAGTTTCTTGAATAATTGGGCTATTTTTATGGCAGTGTGTTTGTTATGTGGAGCTTATATTATCGCTGAATCTGGCAACCTTGGGTAAAATGTTGGATTTTGTCTGTTTGTTTGCTTAACACCCGAACGGTTGGGTTGCAACCGTGGCAAATTAAGTAACAAACATAAAAATAGAAGGTAAATATGGTTGCCACTCAGAGGAAAGTAAAGCAAAACATAAAATTGTATAAAATGATATGTGCCTATATCAATATAATGATATATTCTTTTGTGAGAATAGTATTAAACATATGTATTGTCTGTCTATTTTGGTTGGGAAATCAGGTCGCTAGCTTTTGCGATGGGGGGTGGTGGTGATTGGGGACTCTGCGCCTATGGTTCGCACCCATGAGCGATTAACGATTAACGTTAAACTCCGCCATTGCTACTAGACTAGTGAATTATCGTAGTTTTATTAAAAAAGTAATCCAACATTTTTTATACGATAATTGGAAATGAGGTCAAGACGTCAATGAATTAGCATATGATTTAGAGAATAGTACAAAATTATTCACAGGAAATTAACTGTCTTTGCGCTCATATCTTAGTTTGGAGGATAAATTATGAGTTAATTCAATGTCTTCTTATGACGATTATTAATAGAAAACTGAGGAAACTCAACTGCGGCCATCGTGTCATACCGTAAAGGGCATAATAGCTATCCGTTTTTCAAATGTATGCTACTTTTTCTAGGTTTATAAATTCCCCGTTTTGATTGATCGAATGATCGTTTATTGCTTCGTCAACACAGAAGACCCTAAAAACCTGCTATTGGTCAGTACGTACCGAGTTTAGCTGGGGATTTGCTTTTAAATTTGGATAGATCGCATTGAGTTAGCGAAAGAGGAATGTGAACCCCTTTGTTATGAATGTAATTAAACATGTTAAATCTGGTTGCAGCCAGTGAGTGAGACAGTGAAAGAAAACTTACAAATGTTCACAATGTTTTGGCAATATTTCTGCTCATTATAACCAAAAAATTGGTGCTGGTATTCAAATGTAGAAGTGCTGAAAAGATATTCCCTTCCTCCAGCAACAAAAAGTTTATAGCTAACTATAATCTAACATTTAGTTATGGAAGGTTCTGTTTCCTGACAAAAAGTAAATTACATCAAAACATAGTAGGTTTGGTTTTGTTCCTCACAAGCAACCAAGTTGTTAAAAAAAACAGATTTTCCCCAGTAGAAAGCATAGTTGTCCATCTTTCTAAAACTGTGAGCGCCGGTGACATGCAACTTACTGAATAAAGATGGATATGCCACCAGACACAGCACAAGACTGTAGTAAGAATAACATTTTAATATGCAGTCATCTTCCCCTCACAATTCTTTAAAGGAGATATCTGATCCTTGTTCAAACTTGAATACAGTAGGCTGGCTAATCTATTTTCTCTGGTTCCTCTCCTCTGAGTATCACATTGGCAGGCCTGTTATGTAAAAATGCTAACCATGAGCTGGAGGGATGGCATTTTGCTACACACACCCCTGGTGCACCACTGCTCATGACCTATATCTATGTCTGACTTGGCTTTATGATTTCCATTAAGCAAAGAGTGAAAAGATACATACCAAATATTTGAGAATCAGTCAATGATCATAAAAAAGTGTGACAGAGCTGTGCGGTTGTATTGAGGTCATATGCTAATGACTCGTCCAACCTAGAATGCTCAGTGAACACAACAGGAACTAGGAAACACAATGGAGGAAAGCATTTGAAACAGAAATCCCAAATCTAACCCATTTACTACATGTAATGCATTGGTGAAAAATCATTATGCTGACCTTGAGTACACAGTTCCTTCGCAAACGCATCCCTGTGGTTCATCATAAACAAAGGGCTAAATACAGTATCCGTACCTGTATAATTGTTTTCAATCGGTACTGTGTGTGGATGTCCTGTGTGGATGTCCACTGAGCGGACACTGTGTGGATGTCCTCTGAACAGACACTGTGTGTGGATGTCCACTGAGCGGACACTGTGTGTGGATGTCCACTGAGCGGACACTGTGTGTGGATGTCCACTGAACGGACACTGTGTGTGTGGATGTCCACTGAGCGGACACTGTGTGTGGATGTCCACTGAGCGGACGCTGTGTGTGGATGTCCACTGAACGGACACTGTGTGTGGATGTCCACTGAGCAGACACTGTGTGTGGATGTCCACTGAACGCACACTGTGTGTGGATGTCCACTGAGCGGACACTGTGTGTGGATGTCCACTGAGCGGACACTGTGTGTGGATGTTCTCTGAGCGGACACTGTGTGTGGATGTCCTCTGAGCGGACACTGTGTGTGGATGTCCACTGAACGGACACTGTGTGTGGATGTCCTCTGAGCGGACACTGTGTGTGGATTGTCTGAGCTGTGGCTATGATCATATCAGATATATCGGTCTCCACCTACATTGTTTCTCTTTATTTCATTATTTTGTTAATTCTACCTACACATCTCAACCCTGTAGGTCTTGCTGGACAGTTTCTACTAACTAGGGGCTGAAGAAGCAGGAGCCCTTATTTCCGGTGTTCTGATAATCTATAAAAGAGCATATTCACAGACTCTGGATCCTTTGATGGTGCAGCAGTGGTGATACTGTTGATCCTTTTGCAAGAGAAACATGGTCGCAGGGAGGAGCAGGGAACTCCTGATTATTGTGAAGCTAGAGACAAGGGAATGAGACAGACTTCAGACACCACAGCCGGTCTCCCAAATGGCACCCTACATCCAACACAGTGCACTAGATTTAAATGGAGCCCTATGGGAAATAGGCAATTTGGCACTCACACTCAAACCTCGGGCAAGGACCTTGGCATCTTTAGCCAACCCCTAAATAAGGCCAGTCTAATTCCAAAAGCACTAAACACTGTGCAGTGCAGTGCAAACCTCTACACAATCCAGATCACTGGCTGGATTTCTGTGACATGGGAGAAACAGCCCTGTGCCAACAGCCTGACTGTCTGGGCGACAGGGGCCATTGAAGCCATGCGGTGAGATTGCGCACAGAAGACGAAGAAACCTTAACTGCTAAAGATCCACTGCCACGTTAGTAGTACGAGGTTGGGCTTAACCTCATAAATCACCGGTGTCAGGCGCAGCCATAAACAGCAACCTTGAGAGAGCAGGCCTGGTCTCAGCTGGGCTCCCAGAGGAGGAGCTGCAGTCTGGGTGATTATATATCTGCAGATGATGTTGACGGAGGTCCCTGCAACCGAGCATGTGGCGGAGAAAGCGTAAATATAACACTTATATATTCCACATTCACAAGGCACTGTTTAGAGAGCAACCAGCCTCCTAAATTATACATGGAAAGGCCACTGAGGAATAGGTTTGGTGAGTGTGTCAAAGGGGACTGCAGTAGTAGTAGTAGTATCATCTCTCGCTTGCTCTCTCTCTTTCATAACAGAATAATCACCTTAATATGCATCCCTGTGTCCCTGGTGGAAATGTGGTTACTGAAGCCCTCTCACCCCACAAAAATTAATGTTGTGTGGTTTCAAATCAAAATAGAATGGATTAAAACTTTGCCATATATCAATATTAAAAATATAAATAAATATTTAAATATATACATTGCAAAAAGTCTGAATGTGAAACAGAATTATGTTTTGGTCCTCACATACGATACTATGATACATCATCACATGGCCATTAAAAAATGAAGCTCAAGACAAAAGCCATTGGATCCAAAACAATTTTGCTAAATGCTCACCACACAAATAACGCATTCAGGAGTGGACAAACACATTCAAATAATTCAATGTTTCACAACCATCTATAACAAAAGATAGAAATCTACACATTTTACACATGGTCAACTTAAATCCAAAGCAGAACAACAGAGTCCAAGAGGATATTGACGTTGTTTAGGCAGCTTAGTGACAATTGGAATGTCGCATGCACAAGGAACCGTGCAGCAATTAAACACAAAGGAATCCATTTAAGGAAATGTAGTACATCTACAGTTTTATGCAAATCAGGCTTTCGCATGCGCTCTGTACATTTGTTAACTTGCTGTTGCCTGAGGCTGTAGACAGCTCCACACATGAAAGGAGGAGAGAAAGTAGGGAGTCAGACCAGCCCACTGCTCAGCACTCTGTACACGAGCTCGCTCCCTCCCTTCCGAAGCTAGCACAGGCCCATTGATCTATCTCCTCCGCTGTGCAGAACAATAGAGGAAACGCCAGCGCTCTCTATTATCAATGCAGGTCCAGGGTTGAATGAGCCTAACACCAAGCAGTAGGTGTTTTAGGGTGCCATTATATCAAACTGTTCCGTGTGATAATTTTGACAGTAAACAAACAACTGCCAATAATATGAGTTGCTAAGGGGGATGGTGATATTGTTCTTACAATACAATGATGGGGAAATAAATAAATGCTGGTATGCTGTGAACATAATTAGGTTGGTTTTGCATGGTAGGTGTCAAAATGTGTTGTTTTAGGTATCATTTTAGGAATCACATAATTTATCTTTTACCACAACAGTTTCATCTACTCATAAAATCGTTACAGTCTCACTAAAAGAAAATGTTCTTTCCCAGATGCAAATTACAGAAACTATGGTGGAACAATAAATTAATCTTGGCCTTCATTAGTCATTAATAAAGTTGAATGAGAAATTCCCAGCATGATCGGCATTGGCTCTCACGTATCTTGTGCAACCATGCACCAATTGCTATATTGTACCATGTTTCTGGGACAGCTGAGCATACAGCACAGCTGAATTGTCTCGATAGATAACTGAACTGACTCGGGGCAGAACAAGGCAGTTCTTAATTTAAAACATGTTCATTGTGATACAATTCTGTTACCAAGGTAGCTAGCAAGCTTATTCAAAGAACATTGCATTTTTTTGTGATAGGCATTTTGCTGCTGAGCATATTTTTTGTTATATGAAGTGACTGGATTTAATGGGCAAGCGGTTGTTTACATTATGACATATGTCAGAAATATTGTTCCATTTGAAGCCATGCTTTGACTAGCCAAAATCAAAAGAATTCACTCAACAAGGTCACTCCCAATTAATTATGTGATCATTCTATTTAGGCCAAATTCAAATGGTTGTTGTTTCAGGCTCATATGCTCTGTGCACAATAGCCTGCAGACGATGTTACTATAAGATAAAAGCAGAATTAACTGTGTTTTTATTTGATCCTTTCTATAAACAGCATAGGAAATCAACCGTTATTAGTCCAATAAACATTATAATTCAAAAACAGTATCTATCAATCAATTTTGTCTGCCATAATTAATAGAGAATACACAGAACACTTGATAGAGGCTTAAATCTTTACCAACACACTCAGATGGGCATGTTTCTGGTGTAATTCAAGTCACACACTGTGGAGGCATAATCAGGTACTTTCACCCTTGTTGTCAATCACAATGCTCAGTTGAATTATTCATAAAAGCGTATTTTATTTATGACTGCATTTTCCCATGCCACCTAAAAGTTAGCAGAAGCCCCATCTCTGGCAGAGACAGAGCTGCCAAGCACCTCACAGAGACAGGGATGCTTTCATCTCTCATACAAGCGGAGAGAGCCAGGGGGTTGTGGGTCCACGTTAGGCAGACATCCTTATTATTTATAGATTTACAGTATAGTATCTGTTGAGATCTTCAAGCATTTGGATGCACAACATTAGTTGTATTATAAGAGAAAAGTCACAAAGCATGGTAATACTGCTCACATTTCAGATTCAAAATTGGCTTGACCTGCAAGTAATTTCACAAATAAAAATAGAATAATCATCATCAAACAAATCCATATCAATGTATGACACGTTATTTGTCATCTACTCGTCATAAAAAATAGACAGAATATGAAACATTTGAATGATTATTTTTATGTTTTATGTAAGTTTGTCATGTACAACCTAATTTCCCCAAAAGTTGTGACGCTAGGTAAAATGCTAATAAAAACAGAATGCAGTGGTGTGCATATCATTTATCCCTGTATTTATTTAATAATAGTGCAAATACAACATTTCAAATTGAAACTGAGAATTGGTTTGGTTGTTGGAAACATGCATGCCCATTTTGAATGATGCCTGCAAAATGTTTCAAAAAAGTTGGGACAGTGGCATGTTTACCACTGTGTTGCATCACCTCTTCTTTTAACAATACTCTGTAAGCGTTTGGGAAATGAGATCATTGCTGTAGTTTTGAACGTGAAATGTGTCCCCATTCTTGCCAGGAATATAGGATTGCTGTTGCTCAACAATTCGGGGTCTCCTTTGTCATATTTTTCATTTCATAATGCGCCAACTGTTTTCAATGAGTGACAGGTCTGGACTGTAGGCAGGTTAGTTTTACCACGGAGCCATGCTGTTGCAATACACGCAGAATGTGGTTTGGCATTGTCTTGCTGAAATAAGCAAGGCCTTCCCTGAAAAAGATGTCTGGATAGCAACGTATGTTGTTCCAAAACCTGTATATTTTGTTCAGCATAAATTATACCTTCACAGATGTGCAAGTCACCCATGCCATGTGCACTAATGCACACCCATACTATCATGGATGCTGGCTTTTGAACTGTGCGTTGAAAATAAACTGGATGGTTGTTATCGGACTCCTATTTAGTCCGAAGAACACGGCAACCATGATTCCCAAAAATGATTTCATCTTTAGATTTGTCAGACCACAGGACAGTTTTCCACTTAACCTCAGTCAATCTAAAATGAGCTTGAGCCCAGAGCAGGCAACGGTGGTTCTGGATCTTGTTAATATATGGTCTCTTCTTTGCATGGTAGAGTTTAAACTTGCATTTGTGGATCTAGCGACATACTGTGTTCACAGACTATGGTTTCAGGAATTGTTCCTGAGCCCATGCAGTGATTTCCACAACAGAATCGTGTCTGTTTTTAATGTAGTGCCGCCTGCGGGCCTAAAGATTACAGCCATCTAATATTGGTTTTTGGCCATGTCCCTTGCATACAGAGATTTCTCTGGATTTTCAGAATCTTTTTATGATATTAAATCCCGTAGATGATGAGATCCCCAAACTAATTGCAATTTTACATTGAGAAACATTATTCTTACATTGCTGCACTATTTGCACGTGCAGACTTTCATATAGTGATTTTTCTTCAAGAAACAATAAAATGACTCAGTTTCAACATTTGATATTTTCTCTTTGTAATATTATCTATTGAATATAGGAGTTAAATTATTTGCACATCATTGCATTCTGTTTCCACTTACATTTTACATAGCATCCAAACTTTTTGGGAATCGGAGTTATACAATAGTTATGCTATAATTATTCTAATCAACACCTGACTTATAAATTTACCCAATACATTAACAGTATTGCATAGTTTCCTGACTAATGAGAGAATATATGAAACGATATTCCACAATGTTAGACATGTCACAGATGAGTTTCCCCCTACATTAAAACTAGTTTCCATAGCGATGGCAGACATAACGAGCAGCTTAACTGTGTGACGGGAAACTTTTGTTGAGAATTTATTCAGAGAAGGGCAACATCCCCCGCCTCAAAGGAGTGAGAAAAGAGGTGCTTGTAATTTCCCTTGAAATCAAAACAAATCGCTGACTAAAATTCACAACCAAATTAAAACATCCCTTGAAAGATATGTCGGCCATTACCAGTGAATAACATGCAAATGGAAGTAGCATAGCTATAGAACAGTGTCTATGACATTCAAACCTATTAAGATACAGTACAAAATTGCAGGTTTGCAGGACAATTTGTTCAGGCAGACTCCAACTGTGCAAATCAGATGCAAGTTCTTACTTTCCACTGACACAAACAAACAACAAAAGGTTGGCTACCTTATGTACAACCATCTTTTCAAGCTTATTAAGCTGAAAATCAAAAACACATTTCATGTCAACCCATAATAACCTGGAGACAGAAAGCACATTCTCATTAAATGGCATGGCAACATCTTTCGGAGCCAGATCAAACTCTCAAGGACTATATTCACATCAGACACATTGAGATGAGAGATGATTCTTCTCTTGATATCACTTGATATTTATGCTCCATCATTCTAGATTTCAAGATTTACAAAATTTACGATTTACAAAATGTATAGTCAAATGGACTAGCTGTAATTAGATTTATTGTTTTAAAAAACAATACAAGAATATTGCTTTTGTAAAAGCAAAATTAGATAAATTGAGAAAGCTTAATTTAATGAATGTCCACTTACTGTTTACCACCATTGTTTTAGCTGAATAGCTGATGATTTTTGGATGAATTTGATTTGTATTTTGACAATTTTCAGAGAATGTAACCAACCTCAGTGAGAAAACAATATGTACACCCAAATTAAAAAAGTTAACTTGAGTAAATGACTAACTCTGGCAGCATTATATTTATATAGCTTATTAAATAAATAACATTTAATGAAAAGTTGTTTTACATTTCTAATATTTTGAGGCATTCATTAAAGAGAAGAAAGTACTAAGAATCCGGTTCCCTGAAAAGTAAGCAGTCAGTGTCTAGGCCAGGGACATGCTTCGCACAGAGCAAAACATTCTAACTGATCAAAAGCATGGTGATCTAAAGCATCAGTGATTCTCCCCCCAAAACAATCTTCTCGCCTGACCTTTTTCCCTGTTTTACAAATCAGTGTGAATGTAGCTGCAGGTCAAGTCATTCTCACACAAAAGGAAGCCAAATTGATTTGGCTCTGAATGTGAACCGCTGTGTGAAGACTACTCACCCGCACCGGACTCATGTGGCGAGATGCTGCTCTGTACCTTAATCTTTAAAAAAAGCCTTGCCACCTTCCCTGTGAGTCGTCAATGGACCACATTCAATGCTACTGAGCCCAAGCCATCTGCGCCAGAGCAGGTAATGACAATGCAGGGCAGATTCAGTTATTCAAATTGACCAGCCTAGCACCCAGTAAATACATTTAGTGAATGTTTTAATGTCCAACTATGTCAAATGTTTTAATTAATGAATATTCCCCCAAGGACAGCCTGCTGACAGACTGGATTGACAAACAGATGGATCAGGGAGGAAGAAACACACAGCCCAGATAAGAGGTGGAGCCCAGCTCTTGCCTCACAGATCTCAATCGCTTTGCTGGAATCAGTTTGAGTGTGTGTGTGTGTGTGAGAGAGAGAGAGAGAGAGAGAGAGAGAGAAAGAGAGAGAGAGAAAGAGAGAGAGAGAGAGAGCATGGGGCTGTACAGTGCTGTCTCAGTGGCTCCTTCCTGTTCGATAAAAGAGAACGGTTGAGGCACAACAAAGAGGGGAGTGCTGGATAAAGAGACACTGTCATTCTCAGTGCCACTTGTATCCACAGCTGCTGCCAACACTGACGTCCAAGTACATCAGTTATGATATCTAACCCATTTTAATTAGCCATTGAAAAGTCAACCCTAGCAATTACTCATTAAAACAAACATTCCAAATGCACAAAGATTACTGCCTACTTTAAATGCTACTAAGTAATGAATTAAAAATGATTTGTTTTGAAGTTGGATCATTTGTTCAACTAGTTAGATCTTTTGCTTACCTTTGGCTTATTTGCTAATATGACACATAATAAATAAAGTTAAGTGGCTTGTTTAACTTTGATGGTGATCAGACCACTATAGACAAAAAAAAGTCTATAGTGGTCAAATGGTTGTCATTTTTTGTTAGAATTTGTCTGTCAGAAAATCACACTAGAGTTTCACACTAGTAATAACAATTTGAAGTGTTGTTTAAATTAAATCTCCTGCTGGGAACTAGGAGCGTTCGATAATTAATTTAGTTTTCTACTCATACGAATATACATATATAGAGAGCCTTTAAATAAGACTTCTAAACTTCTCTTCCTACAACTTTATCAAGCAAATGACTTAACAAAATGTAATTTATTTTTGACTATTTCATTTTAATTATTGTGAAATGTCTATGTAAACAGCTGCATTGGACCTTGAATATTGAACCCATTGGAAATGTTTTCCTTATTGCAATGATGAAATCATGCAGTCTTTTTTTTAAGTGTACACTCTTCAGCTTAAAATTGTAAGCAAGCTCTTCTATTCAAAAGAAATGCACAGTGGCATACGCTGATAATTAAAATTATGGTAAGAGCCAATTTGCTGTGTTATTTCTGCAGTTACCCTGAAAGTTAGGGAGAGGGAGCTCTCCCAGAGGATGCAGAAGTAGAGAGTGTACTCTTCCTGACACAGCTGCATGTTCTCCAGGAGGACTCTGCAGGGAGCCAGCCTCACCCTCTGCAAGATCCCACTGCTCTGCATATAGGAACCTTTTAGTCTCTTGTGGTCACATAACAATCTTTCTCTCTGTGTTTGACTGTCTGTCAAACACACATTCACATAGACTCACCAAATACGGATACAATATTAACATGAGTGGATTAAGAAAATATATTGAATACCCAAAAATAAACACTGATCATTTTCAAATGCTCATTAACAAGCTAAAAAAGAATGACATCTGAAGGCAGTAAGTCTTCAGCAACAATACAAGGACAATCACAACTTCAAGTGATTTAACTCAATGCCATATTGTTTAATAAGGACAATTACGTTCGAGTTGCGGCACTTACCATTCATTTTGTTGTTCAGCCTATATAGACTGCTTTAATGACGTCCCTCCCTCTGAATAGCCTGATTAAGCATACAAGTTATACGTTTTCCTTAAAGAATTACATTCAGTCCATTCACAAAAAAGTTCCAGTATTGCAGTAATACATCATTTAGGTGCGCGTTTCAATTAAGATATGCCTAGCCGGCACCGTTGTCGCATCCACAGTGCACATTCATATGCAGCTCTTCCGGCTGCTCGTGGAACAATGGTGAGCCAAAGAAGGAAGAGGAAGCAAGAAATCCAACTCCTGGTTCAATGGAAGTCAATGAACTAAACGGACTAGGTAAAGAGGTCAACGTAATTAGACCTTTGGGGAAAGAAGGACAACGTAATTTATGCTTTTTAAATATACATTATGTAGCAATGTGGATTTTCGTCAAAACCGTTATGATTTATTTAACCACAATGTAGTTATTTAAAAATGCATTCCGAGATTTTTGGCCACTGAAAATGTGGCGCAGTTGAGCCAAAATTAGTCCAAGAAAATTGTACATGTATTTAGTGTCCCGATGACCACTGCATTTATGGCTCACAAATGTCATGGCTAACTGAGGTATTGTAGTTATTATACTTGTATATTATGCACATAAACAACATGATTACCCAGCCATCCTAAAATGGGATGTTTTGAGGAATATTTAGCTGTTTGCAAAAAGCCCAGATCTGCATCCAGTTACAATGCATAAAATTAAGTATTTAGAAGATTTAGGTAGTTTAAATCGTGATTTCAGCTGATGTTGATAATCCATGTGGATAGTTTGCCGTTTCACTATATAACTTTGCACATGTAAAATAATTTACAATAGGTATCTTATATGAATCGTGATTTTCACGACTCAATTTAGATTACATACGAGTACAAACTATTATCCAGTATGTAGGCTAACTAAGTTGTGTGTCAATCAGGATGTTGGGGATCATTTCCATTGCTTTGGCCTAGTTCCATTGACTGCTTTTTACAGCAACTCGAGAACCACCCCGTTAAGCAGACCAGAACTAACATCCTTCACCATTGTTATAAGTGAAAACCTTAGATTATCCATCATCTTTGGTGCATGAAAGTGACGCGTTTCAACGTCACACTTCCGGATCAAATTCCTGGGTTTTCAATGAGATTCAGTTACATTAACGACAACGAGGTTATTTAATATACGTAATATATTTAAATTATGTTAGTAGTCGTGTATTGACCTAATAAAACACGATGGTTTTAAAAGAAAATATTTGATGTGAGACACATCGTCAAAGTTGAATGGTCCCATTTGAACTACATCAGAGATATTGGCCATGATCGAGATAATCATTACGGTCGCGCAAGGCGAGCACCGGCACATGCAAGTACTGCAGAATCCCAAAGCAATCGACGATTGTAGACGGGGGAGGAGCGTCTCTGACATCTGAAAGTGTGACACTGTTGTGGTTTTCCGCAAGCCTCAGAACAATATGGCAGTCTTTCCATAACGGTTTTCTGTTCATGTTGTATTTTTATCTTAACTGCATATCAGACCTGAAACCGTGTGCAAATAATGCGTGAACCTAATCAACTGGTGAGAAAAAGCTCTCAAATACCACACTGATTTCAGAATCAAAGTCACCTGTATGAGGTACATTTGCACATACCCCAAATATTACTTGTTATAATGGTGCTGCTATACGTTGCCCACGTTTATTCAAAAATCTACTTTAAAGTAAACACTTGATGAAGAGGAGAGACTTAATTATTCATGTGTAAAGCTAAACAAGGTAGGCTATATCTGTGAGATTATTTTTGTTTTAACAGCTGCCAAATTGGTAAATTGGCTGGTGGGCTTTCTTGGTGTTTGCAGGGACGTTTTCATCCCACTCGAGATTGAGGGAACTGGTGCTCCCCCTGGGAGTTTGAATGACTGAGTCACAGCTGAGCACTCAATTAGAGGAGAGGTCTGGGGCATTTCCTGAAGTTAACCTGCTCCCCTGAAGGCAGAAATGAATGTGATTGTTAGACATAATGTGAAGGGAAGAGGTTAAATTCCAACTCTGTTGAAAGGCAACACAATACAAGTCGATCAACGTTTTTCAACGTCTTGGTAAAAATGATTATTGTTTGATGCTGAATAAGTTACCTTCTTGACAGAAACATGTGGGCTGTATTTACATGGATACACATTTTACTTTATAATCTAAGTCAATTGTGTGTTTGACGTTTGAGAAGTTTCGCTGACACTGGCAGATTGCTGAAGTAACCTACACTGTCATCTAGTGGAGGCCAAAGTGAATTCACATTACTCTGTCAGATGTGTGAAGACAGGTCAAATACCAAACTGCTATATCTTAAAAAAATATATATTCTTACTATTTACATGCCTGATGCCTTAGGATGTGCTTCTCAAAAAGAACAGTAGATGATGCTAGTACTTCACAAAGTGCAGGGGTGGGTAGACATTCAGTGTTATGGTACTCATTCATTATGCATTAATAATACATCAACCTATTTTGCTGTGCAGCTACCTGGTCCATTTTTTATAGAGAATTTAATTTACAAGAGGCCTCGGTGGAGATTACACTTCTCATTCACTGTAAATTACCAATTAACATCCAATTTGTTTTGACTGTTTGTGTATTACCAACTAGCCTAAATGATTATATTATGTAAATTGATGTTGTTCAACTGGAAGAATAGGGTAGCCAGAGATGTTTTGAATGAGGGGAAACCATTAGGGAATTATTGAAATATGAGAACCAGTGTCATTGACCTGCTTAGATTTAATGTGTCATTTTCATACACATTATTAGATGAACAAGTCTCTGTAGTGGAGAAACACTTTATTGGCAATTTCACTCTTCACATTCTCCTTGCACTGTGATTCAGTTATAACTAATTTACATGGGCACTCAAGCACGCATTATTGTCTTTCATTTGATATAGGAATTGTGTAAAATGCATTTTGTGACACAATCACTAATGTGTAAATTGTGTGAATATCTACTTCTCATTACTACCAGAATAGGTACTATGATATAATGTTATGTTTTATGCAAAGGGCCCTGCTTTCCCTGTCACCTGAACATAAAAAGCATGTCTGTTCTACTACTGTGCGCCATTCAGTGAAATTATCGGTAGTTTTAAAATACATTTAGCCTTTGGTATTTTCCTCATTATCATTTTATTCATAGTGACTGTGCTTTGTTTTGGCATAACTATTAGCACTAATCTAGAACACTGTCTTGGCACTGTAGCAGTGTTTATTATTTTAGCCCCCGGCACATCACTTATTTCAATATCCAGTGTGTTAGTTTTTTGTATGACAAAACGGTTTGGTTACATTTATTTCAATATTGAAACCGTAATGCGAGCAAAGATGTTTTGGTACAGGTCTGTTCTGTGTTTAGTTATTGTGTAGTTTGCATAAAGCGGTGTCTTATTGGTCTTTGGTCTAGCTATCTCCGAGCTGTGTAACATGAGCAGTCTGAATGGGTAGAGAATTCTCTTCTGTGTGACACACTGCTCTGGCCTATGCTGAATTATGCATCCGTCTCCAGTGAAAGAAACATATCTGGTGTCCTTCAGTCATTGTTACATTTTGGAGACATCCGCTATGGTATTGTATAACTATGAAACCTCTCTTCCGCAAGCACTGTCTACGTTTTGAGATAACCGGAAGAAAAAACGCATGCTCTCAGTTAAAACGTTGACATTGAAAGTAAAGCATGTTATGTATTGCAACAAGTGTTCAAAGCTTGTCTGTTACAAGTGTTGAAAGACACCTCTCAGACTAGAAAGTGGAACCCTTGTGGGTGGTCAAAACCTGTGTCCTCCTCTTACCTCTACATGTAGCCTGTGTATGTGGTCCAGGCCGATAGAATTTCACAACAATGGAAATTCAATCAAGAGATGGACCTGCGTAAGTGAGTGAAACCCACAAACATTCTGTCTCTCGAAGCCGAATGTGGCTACGACCTGTAATGGACTGGTTAGGGTGGAACTCCGAGTCAATAATGATATAAGGGAGGTACGTTATTTCAGACTGAAGAATCCTTCAGAATAGCAATAAACTGTGAGTATGTTCCTGTCGCATGCTATTAAGTTACTATTTTTCACATCAGATTTTGATAATCGGTATTGCGGATAGACTGTAAAGAACTTCAGATACCGTTTCTACTTTTTTATAGTTTATAGTATTTACCATCTGCTCCCACCTGTTGGGCCAAATTTTAAATGCGACAGATACCAAAATCACTTTTAAAATGTTTTGATCATGCACAGTGATCTTGGGATGAAAACAAGTTAATTGATGCTACAAATACTTTTGTTACAATTTTACTGTGTTTTCATAAATCCCAGCACTTTCAGAGGCCATCGATTTGATTAGGAACAATTCAGGTATTCCACCATAAAAGCTTAAATATCTTGTCTTCAGTGACTATCATCAGCATTAAAAATAATGTATATATTTTAAGAAATTCTGATTAAACTACCTATAATTGTAGCCTGGATAATGCATCTGACAATTTTTGAACCAAGTTATTTTGTCCGAGCTTGGTTAGGGAGTTTTCAGCAATTTAGAATGATCAACAGTTTTAAAAGCTTTTGAGAAATCAACAAAAAGAATAGCACAACACATTTTTGTATCGATGTCAAATATCACTGTGTGACTGATTTATATTCATAATACTGTTCTCAGATTAAAATGCTTAAGATAACCAATTTTCCTATTATTCAAAAATCTTTACTAGAAAAAGAATCTCTCAAATTCGACAATAGTTGTCTAGATCAATACTACCCCCACCCTTATGGAGTTGTTACACATAAGCTGCTTTCCAATCTTTATTACCGGATACCAAAGTTGCATTTAATGTGTGGGGTATAATCACCCTAATGACTCCATGATATATATCATCACCCTAATGACTCCATAATATATATCATCACCCTATTGACTCCATGATTCCAAAATATAGAATATTGAAGCTGGATTACTACTACTAGTACTTCTACTACCATCTTCCTATAAAGGCATTTTGGTGAAAAATGTGTGGAGTGTGGAGTGCAGTCTTTCAGGTGGGACATTAAACTGCTGTCCTGACTTACTGTGGTCACTAAAATTCCTGTGGCACTTATAGAAAGAGTACAGGTGTTAACCCTGGTGCCCTGGTGAAAGATGTGCTCTGGCCTTTATCATCATGGCCAGATTATCATCCCAGTATTTTACTGTTGAACTCCCCATAAAAAATGTGTGTATTCCATGTAGGCAATCAATAATGTAAGACTCACTGGAAAAGTGCATCGGCTCAATGATAAAAATATAAAATCACTACTGTGTCACTATCACTACTAATATTATTCCACAACCATCAATCATTTAGGACTAGCAAGCACACCACATTTACTTTTGTAAATGCCTTTTGCTAGTAATATAAATTCATTCATGCACTCAATCCATCCTCTAGATGCAGATATAGTATCTAGACCATCGTATAGAAACGCATAACTTGAGAAATGGTTAATCCTCTAGAACAGGCCTAATTATAATGCACTCATAACAGAAGATGAATGAATATGTTGTCTCAATTTCAGGTTCTCACCCGTTACTGAAACACAAAATAAATGTATAAAAATGTGTCATGTATATATTCATGTGAGTAGTAGAATTGCTGCTCCTGAGACATAGCCCAGGTCTTTATTTCATATTACATCAGCAAACATGATAGCCTCCTTAATGTTTCATCTGCTAGAACCATGGGCTACAAACTGAGCTACATAAGATTTAATAAAAAATTCAAGGACTGCTTCACCTACAAATGTCAAGAAGGATTTGATTATCTTATATTGCATTTTAAATACATTTGGCTAGAAACACTAGTGAGAAGATACACAGGTAAAATAACCTACCGTCTGCCTCATTTATAATGAATTATGAAAGCTATTCAGTTATTGAATTGTTCCACTTTCATGTCTCTATTATTTGAAGTGAACAATTCTGATTCCACTGTAGCTTATTAGGGATGTTTGGTTAACATGCTCTTTGAGACTAGTCTACACTTTGTTCTTTGGTTTGTTGTTTCATTTGAGGAATATACTATATTTCCTTAAATTAAATGCCAAATATTGACCCACAAAATATATATTTATTTGATTTATTTTTTCAAAACATGAGCTCCACTGAATTACACCAGCCAACCTGGAACCATGTTTACTATAATTTAGAGCCTGTAAGTAAACATTCTCCAAGTTAGCTGGTCTTTATGAAGAACAAATGAGACATCATCCACTATATGCCCATTTAAAAATGTAACCCAAGTCTTCCACATTGTTTCAGCATTGTGTGAATCTTACCTCTCATTAGTAAACAGTCCGGTTAGTGAGGGCTGAGGAAGACCAAGGGAAATTTAGGTCAGGCTTTGACTAGCTTTGTGGATTGTGAACATGCGGCTATGAGTGGATTAGATTTGTCTTCATTTGTCCTACTCTCAGAGAGAGCAGGATGATGACTGATTACAGCTAACCTCACAGTTGCCAAATGTTGCCCTGACCAAAACGCACACAAACTAATCCAAACTTCCCTTATAAAACAAGAGCTCATTGTGTCAGCATGGCTCACACTGACTGGGGATAAGAAAGCCCAGTGCATTCACTTTCTGTCTGTCAAGGATTGACCTGGTAAGCATGTCTGAATCTCTGGGAGGAGCTTCTACCACTTCTGTTTAATATTCTTGAAAAACAGTGTTTAATTAACCCAGTATTTTATGTAATGAGTGTTAATGAGGGTTTTGGTCTTGGATCATTATCTTTATGGCCAACATTGTGTCTCTCCTTGCTGTCTGTTTGGATTTCTTCACTTTTATCCTGGACTCAGATTATGGCTGCAGACTTTTTTTTCGCTACAAGGTGACCTGCTTTGCATAATGAACATCTCTCACTCGATGTGAGTAACACTGTCGGCAATTATATTAATGCAAATTGTGTTTTTGTGACTGAACTCATCATGACACAGCATACTGTAGATTAGGGATTTCAAATGGCAATT
Source organism: Esox niger (assembly GCA_016801105.1). NCBI lineage: Eukaryota > Metazoa > Chordata > Actinopteri > Esociformes > Esocidae > Esox > Esox niger. The sequence goes on along the minus strand of JACXGJ010000116.1, from coordinate 155,328 downwards.
ACAACTGTCAGTATGTTCTTTGTCACGGCCATTTGTGTACCTCTCCCTGGGACAAAGTCACAGCATAACTTTGTTAAATATTTCAGGCTCCCTCTGTTAACATGGTAATGTAAGGCAATTGGGCTTCGTTGTTTTACAATAAACCTGAGTGATTTATGAAATAAAGTTTGTATAATGGTGCAGATATAACATAATTAATTCAGCTGTGAAAAATATAATAACAGATTTTCTTGGGAAAGGAAGTCATATAGCAAGACATTAATAATTACTAGCGTCTTTTTCTAATGGATA